>JARHVA010007485.1:472500-485000 GCA_037957365.1 Torreya grandis | reverse complement strand
TCTTACAAAAATAATCATGATATAATCCCTACAATTGAGCCCATGGTTAATCATATGCTTAAAAAATGTGAAATTTAAAATTTATGATAGCTCTAAGGGGACAAGATTGATTGAATTGTTGATTGATTCAATTGATTACTTAAAATACTAGATTGATAAGGGTGCCTTGTTAATTAATTTAGTTTTAGATGTTGATTCAAACTAAACATGTTTATTTAATTTTCTATTAGTCATTGATATTGTGATACTTGTTGTGATGATCCTTTCATTTTTTTAGTATATGGATAGTTATTTTTGGTAGTGATTATTTCATTTTTCATAACAGAAGTAGAACTTTTATTTAGAATATAAAATTGGTAGTTTACTTATTTACTTAATTTGATAATTATGGATAAATGTTATTTATTAATTTTAGCATTATTAGTTGTAAAATTATTTAATTATTATAATTTATTAATTATCTTTTGCATGAATGGTTAAATGGTTATTTAAGTGATGTCAAATAATTCAAGGCCCCCCCACCCATTAGAATTTATAATTTGGTATAATTTTATTTATTTATTCTCTTTGACTTTATTAAACTCCAAATTGTAAAGTTAAGTTATGATTTTATAATTTATAAAATAACAAATTGTCATTTGAAGTCAATTAACATTCACTAAAACTAGTTAAAATTTAGTTGTAACTTGATTCATAACCACCTAAAGGGGGAATTAATTTATAAATAGATTGAAGACACATAGCAAATGGAGAAACATACAAGTATCAATAGCTCTTTTAATTTTGAATTTTTTGAATCCTTTTTTTTGGTGCAAGCATCTTTAAGATCGAATAACTATTTATAGATAGACAAAATAATACATTATTTGATGTTGAAGTATTTTTCTTGATTAACATAGGTATAACCAATTTTTTTTAATTTATTCATAATTGGTTATTTGAATATTGATAGTACTTAATATATTTTCATGATTGTAGATATGTATTGACATGAGTAGAAATCCTTGTACTTAGCTCAAAATATGATGAATATCTCACATTTTGTAGTAGTTTGTTCATATTTTGAATGTAAATTTTTATCATTTGAGTATTGTTTGTAACCAAAATCATTTTGTGTCTCAATAAAATCTTATTTTAGTTATTTAAATGACTATTGTTCCAATAATCTCAAATTTTTATTTTATTTTTTCTTCTTTCTTATTTAGATTAATTTTATTTATATTTTAGATTAGTATCAATCTTAGATTTATTGTTAGTTAGTTTATCATTTCTTGATTTGTTTATTTATGTTCTAGACTTACTGTTATCATCAAAATTTTAACCTTTAAGGAGGTTGTTCAAGCCTCCTCACTTAAGGGATAGCATGGAAACATATTTGGTCTATGGGTGGCCTAATTAGTGAGGTGAATCTCTAGATAAAGACAACTCCCTTGATGCTATCACCCTAAACTACTACTAGACCTATTAATTCCCAAGTAAAAAGGGAAGAGAACTAAAAGTAAACTAAACTAAGGAGGTGAGTCCCCAAATTAACACCCTCCACTTGACCATAATTTACTAATAACATGAGTTAGGCTTGAATCTAATCACACTACTCAACAAGGACCCTCAAGCATAAGTATTTCAACATAGAGGTCATAGATAATATATTGGATTTAAGGGATAATCAAGAGGCCTAAGGAACACACTAATGAATTAAATCCACTTCTAAATTATGAAAATATATCTAAACTCACCATGTGACCTATAAGAAGAAAATCCATTTGAAAAGAGGTGGGATAGGATAAATGAGAGAAAGTGACAGCACTACTACTAACATTCATCAATAATCACACAAGTAAATTAATTATAGGTAGTTGATAAGGTAAGAAACTACTTTATTTAACATTCAAAGGCATAGTAGAAGTGTTTAGTTGAGCAACGATTCACCATACCCATCCAAATTATAAATTATAAACCATTCAATAAAGCATATATAGGATAAAAGAAGGAGAGAGAGAGAGGAAAGATGTAATAGATGCATATGACAAGTGTCATTTCATGAAGGACAAATTACAATCAAGAAGGCTTCAAATAAGCAGTTATGAATCTTGTCATAAACATTTGTATTCTTGATCTAATCTTTTCCCTCATCAATCATGGTGTGTAATGAGTCTTCACCTTATTTATGACTCATCAGCCTCATGTGAAACTACCCATTATTGTATTAGAAGAGTTAAAAGCTTATGTTTTGCATTTGGCATGTTTGATCAAGTTTCCTTGAGTATTCTCACATCATATTTGGATCTTCTATGATCCTTCTATTGAGAATTGGAGGACCTAATACATATTTAATTCATGCATAGAGAATTTGTGTACATAAAGAGAATTATTTCAACACAATAATAATATTATACTCTAATTCACATTAATCTCAATACAAACATAATACAAATCTATAGGAATACCATCCTAAAATCATGGAAACCTAATGCCTATAATATCTCCCAAATAATATCATAATCTCCTATAATAGCTCATAGGTACTATATTGTTGTTACAAATAATATATATAATGAACAATATAATAAAAAATATATTATTCACCAACTTACATAACTATAAGTACTATTTTATTTATGGTAAATACTCAACTAGTTACTATTTACATCTTTGTAAATACCTATTTTCACACAATGTGAAAACTAATCCCAACATTCCCCCCCATAGTTTTTACAAGGTGAAAAAACATTCACACTCTTATAATTAGTATGCTCACCTCTTGTAGCATGCCCTATTTGGCTCATGAACTTGATACAAAGAGAGCCTCACTCCTCCCATGGTTTTACATGTTTACCATAAACCTTCACATGAATAGGAACCTTCTTATATCTATTGCTCACCTTTTGGTGGTTTCTGAGATCTCTACCACAAACTCTTTCAAGATCGATGAACTAACTTACATTAGTATTTTTTGTCCTTTCACAATGTTCTCACCTCAATGAATTATGTTTGAATTTTTTACACAAATTATATTACATGAATAGGCATTATTATTATATTCCTATTTTGTAAACACATAGTGGAAATTATGAAAAACACACCACACTATATGTCACCAAAACATTGGTACAACCCCATCATTGGTGATTGATGAGAGGTCACTGAAAGACCTCCAACCTCCATGAATCCTCCAACTTATAGTCAATGATATTTTTTACTTATAAAATTTGTCTTTGAGATTCTCTTATGGTTTTGATAGGTTCTCTATTGTTTTCTTCCATAGAAATTAGACCCCGCTCATTTCTCATACATTGTATACAAGCCAAAATGCATCCGTAAGGCATTTTTTTTTTACAATTTTAAATCTAACTCTCAACTTTGATTTTTTTGAAATAAAAATGACTCTTGACATGTTTTTAATGACTTTAACTAATTGGACTCAAGTATTAAACTCTAGACTTAAAAATACTTTGTCACATTCAAATTATATTAATTTTTAATTTGATAAAATTGTGACTCAATAAAATATAAACATTCAATATGACATTAAAAAATATCATAAACACAAAAAACCTAAACCTATATAGTATAAAGCAAACTAATGCAATAATCTTACAAAAAAAGTAAAAACTTATAAAATTGACATGTTTAATCAAATAATTGACCACTCTACATATGAAACAATTATAGAAATAACATGACTACTCAAAAGGACTTAATCAACTATTATAATATATTAAACTAACCTAAAACCAAAAAACATAAAACAAAATAAATTGACTCAAAAACTTTAAAGTCACGACGCAATTAAAATCTTAAACTAAAACAATTTTTAAAATGACTTGAAATACCATTTAAAAAATTGTGAGCTTTTATTTATATTTTGTAATGTCTATACATCAAATAAATTATTAGAGCTACAAAACTAAGTTGTCATGCTAATTTTGATGTCGAGCCAATGTTGGATTCCTCATAAACTATTAGAAACCACATACATAGCTAATGGAAATTATTGTTTGATTGAGGTAAAAATTGGGTCCAAAAGTGAGTAATATAGAAATGATCACATCAATATTCAAATTTTTTAACCTTTTGACTAATTCATATCCTTCTGAACAATAATTTCATAGATAAAAATAGTGCTAAAAAATATAGTTGGTTCATGCATGTATTTAGATTGATTAGTGTTAAAATAATATGGGTGGCAAGATAAGTACAAACAATGGTGGAAAATAAAGTGATGTCAGACTTGTTATTGATGTAGAAGAAGCTATTGATGTGCCAAAGGTAGATATATGTCAAATAAAATCCATATATCTTCTATTGAAATTTGAGTAGTGATATACATTAGGATGGTGCTTTCCAATGCTTCAAGCATCCAAATCACACTAATTTCAATATTGATCAATCTGTAAAGACTATATATAACACTAAATATTCATTTTTATTTGTATATGCCACACTTTTTGTTGTTTTAGCTCTACAAACCTAGTGCCAAAAACATATAAATGCTTGATCTGTTATTGTCTAGGCACAGATAGAGGCAACCATTAATATCATCTAAACATCTTCTTTTCTTTTTGTGATGTAAACTAGATCTATTTATTTAATATAGAATCTAAATATGAATAAACTAAAAAAATCTCTTCATTATTTTGGGGTAATACAAAATCACTAACCCCTCCAAAAAATCATTGATCCATCAGTAGAATCTTCCACTCTGATACCATTATTGAGAATTGGAGGAGACAATATAGATTTAGTTCATGCACAGAGAAGCTAAATATACAAAGAGAATTATTTAAACACAATAATAATATTCTAATCTAATTCACATTAATCTCAATATAGACATAATACAAATTTATAGGAATACCATCCTATAATCATGGAAACTACTACCTGTAATATCTCCTAAATAATTTCATAATCTCCAATAATAGCTCATAGGTATTATATTGTTGTTCCCAATAATATATACAATAGACAATATAATAGCAAATATAATTTTCTACATAAAAATAATATATTATTTACTTACATAACTATAATTACTATTTATTTTATGGTAAATACTCAACTAGTTACTATTTACTTCTATGTAAATACATAGTTTCACATAATGTGAAAAATAATCCCAACACCTTCCATCTTGGGATATAATTAGAACTAAATTTCAAACTTGTTCATGTTTCCAAGAACCTACAATTCAACCTTCTTGGTACAAGATTGATCACCTTTATTCTCTCAAGCCAAGTTAATCACCTGTAAACTATACTATACCTATAAATACCTCTTAATTTACTTTTGAAGGATCATAATACCTATTTATTGGATTAATAATCCTTTTCCACTAGTTAGGAAGACTCGTAGACTTTAAAACCTTATAAACTAGCTTTAAAATACAATCTTCCAAGCCATTTATCCATACATTTATTACCACATGTACCAAGTAGTGACTCCATAAAGAGCCTATATGTGTGTAGAGGTTATACAAGTGTTTATAGGTTATTTCAAGGGCATTTCAAAGTCATTATACTTCATTTATTGCTTATAAGGTTTATAGAGGGTTTAAATAGCCTATCATCTTAATGATGATTCATAAAGATGAGGTCCTTGATCCCTAACCAATGCCATAAGTTTTTAGTAAAAATGGGTGCCCTATTATGGATAATAACTTTAGGTACCATGAAAATAATCCTCTGATATCTAAGAAAAAATTTAAGCCTTATTGAGCTCTTCACAAGGTGAAAAGAGGAGTTTTAGTGTTTAGTCCTCTTATGGATTGTTCATATTGAATAGTGCCTTAATCAAAAAACCAATGTAATTAATTGGAATTGGTATACCCCACTAATATATCCTAAAGCTATTATGATGCATCCATCTTCATAGTGGAGTTTTGAGCCACTCAAGACTACCTATGAGGTTGACAAACCTGAGTGTGAAGAATGAGAGAGAGGTTTTGGCTTTAAAATGATATTTTCATGCTTGGCTTGAGTTATATATGATTTAATTAATCCTTTGAAACCAATACCAAACTATTTATTTCATCCTCCATTTGTATCAAACTTTTTATTTAGTCAAGAATCTTATAGAAGTCTAGGTTAGGGTTTATAGGTAATTAGGCTAGTTTGACCCTAGTGGGTTTATTTGGGGTATTTTCATTCAATTTAGGTATTCCAATCATTATGAAATACATTTTAATGAATATTTTTTCCTTTACTAATTATCAGAATCCCAATCTCAATACAATAGTTTCATGTCTTCTTCACAACTTGAGAGTAGACTTGTAAGTTTCAATTACGCCTATAGGTGTTCCTTCTTGGCCTAATATTTATTGGAGCCTAAGAATGATACTTAATATTAATTTTTTAATCTATATTATACCCTTTAAAAATTATTATCTCTTGCTCATGGCCTCTAAAACTCATTTTATCCTGACACTTCATCATTTAATAAAGGGTCTATTACATTTTATTGGAAAAGGAGACCTACTGGTCTACATTTTATCACTTTAAACCCTTATGAATAGTTATATGTTAATTATAAACTTGAAATAATATATATATTACCTCAAAAAAATCCTCATTTTCTCATGACATTCATACTTCACTAGTAATGCAAGGTTGGTATCTTTTGTTCACTCTTATAAAGGTAGATTTGTACACAATCTTTAAACTTAAGATCACTATAGGTTTACTTTGGAGGAGTTGGTGTTGAGGTCGCCCATAATTTTTTTAAATTTTTAAGTCCTATTATAATATTTCAATTTTATCAAATTGATTCCCACATTGATTTCTTTGAGGATCAAGATCATGACTATGTTGACCTTTTACACTTGTAATTTATCTATAGTCCCTTAGTATTCATGAGAATATAACTTCTCTACCCTGTTTATCTCTAAAAATGATCTAAGTAGGTATAAATGAGTTTCAATAAACTTACCATATAACAAAAACCTACTTATACTAGGATTATGCCTGTAATCTTGATCAATTATGAATACTTGTGGAAGACTGTAGGTCCCCATCATGTTATAAAGTTTTGGGTCCATACACACATTAAAAAAATATTTAATGAACTTTTAGATAATTTTAGGGATGAAAATATGATGTGATATCCTTGACCAAATGCCTTTAGCTATTTGAAGCCTTGAAACATCAAAACACCATTATCACTAGTCTGTAACCTATTTTATAATGGATATTTCTTACTTCTTTGAGATCACACATGTTATGTCAGGATTGAAATTTAATATTAAAGGTTTTTATAGTCACCATATATCCTCTCCAATTTCATTCATGCTTCTATTGAGATTAAAAATTTCATTTTAATGTGAAAACTGAGCTACTACAGGGTTTGTAGGGTTTTAGACCATCCTACCTATTTAACATTTCTTCATAAAGTCTAGTGTATGAAACTCTTGACTAATGCATGGAAAATTTAGATTATTATTGCCCCCATATTTTTTACAAGATATTAGGTGCTCTCTCTCTCTCTCTCTCTCTCTCTCTCTCTCTCTCTCTCTCTCTCTCTCTCTCTCTCTCTCTCTCTCTCTCTCTCTCTCTCTCTCTCTCTCTCTCTCTCTCTCTCTCATGGACTGAGCATCTAAAAAAGGTCATTATGAGCTTTCCAAGAACTTAATGGAAGAATGAAAGTGTTTTTTTCATGATTAGACCTAGAACTCACTTTATTTCATGGAATTATATCTAAAGGACTTGTTATGATCCTTAGATAATTTTTCACATTGTATTTTAATTTAAAATCCCTATAAGAATACCTCTAAAATCTTGTTTTCTTTAATATTCTACCCATTTTACCTTCTTAAACTAATGGAGATGATGAATAAGAAAATAATGAATAAGACAATCATGAATATTTCCCTTGAATTGTATGGAAGGGTGAAGATGTTAAAAATAATTCATCATCTCTTTTCCTTTTCAATTTCCTCATTATATCTTATTTGGATTTTATAAATGAATAATGGGCAATTACAAATGCATCTCAACATTAGAAAAGGAGTTTTAAAACAATTTGGCAAAGGTGTACATCAAAGTACACATGTCAAAAAATAACACAAACATCAATTGAATTAAAATAAATTTATTTCACTCCTAACATGATATTATATCTTCATGGCATTTAAAAATAAATACTTACACCTAAAATCAAGCATAGGATAAAGAAACCTCATTACCTTGATTTCATCAAAGTTACCTTAATTATTGCTAAACACCTATAAAGGATCAAATAAATGACCATTGGTTATTCAATTTTGGGACCATGACCTCATATTTGGCCATGCCACCCGAGGAGACCTATAACACTTCTAGGACAACATCATACCTTACTATGATAAAATATGATATGACTAGATAAACACCCTTTAAGGATATCAACAAAGTTAAAAAATGAGCTAAATAGCAAGTTTTTAATTAGACTCACCTATGGCAGCCAAATTTGGCTAATAGTTCCTTAAGAAATATTTATAAGTTTGAGATTAATTTTAGTTAGTAGTTAGTTAATTTTTTTAGTACTTGTTTTTAGACTCAATTTATTAGTTATTCATAGATTTAATTCTTTTGGTTTGTTATTGCTTCTTTTAGATTGATTTCTATTCTTAGATTAGTTTATTTTGTATATTAAGCTATTATAAATTATTTATAATTTAGTTATTTTTCATTTATTTTATTTCTTTTACTATCTCTTTTTATATTAGGATATGTCTTAAATATTTTTATTTTTTATAGTAGTTATTAGTGTGATAGTATTTATTTTTATTTACCTATTTGGATTTCATTTTCATTTATGTTATTTTTCTTTTAGTTTCTTTTCTCTTATTTTGTTTTTGGTTTATGACATTAAGTGATTGATAATATAAAAATATCAATAAGATTATATGGATCATGGATATTTCTTTCAAGAGACTATCTTTGTATAAAAATTAAAATGCATCTAACCTATTAATCAATCCTAGATCAAAGAAGATAAATATTACTTACACTTTCAATTGTTGATAAATTAGATAATTAGGATCATAACCAAGATAGATACACTATAATAAACCAAGGGATATCTTTCGATAATAACATCACTAGATGGGGTTCCAAAGCCTCTAGTCAAGCAACACCATGTAATAACCCTAGCTAGGTCATATGTTTTCATATTTACAAAGTAAATTAAAGTTAAAGTAAAATCTAATATATTAATTAGAAAATCTTGTGGCACAAAGTGGGGTTAATAAATATAAAAAATAAACATGCATAGAAGATCTATACTCATCAATGTATAGGAGATCCTAATTCATGGAAGAGAAACACAAATGTAAATCTATATACACTTATAAAGGAAGAGTAAATTTAGGAATACTTACCTTTGAAGACAAACCCATCGAGCCTCAATCTCTTGCTTAGCCAAAGTAATTTTCAAGAGTTTGTTGTGGTATGTAAGGATAATAAAGATAAGTTAGATCTAGGTTACATAACTTCTCTATGCATCCAAATGACTTATCCATAAGAAAAGATCTATATCTCCAAAAAAATAATTGAAACTCTAAGAAATGTTCCTCAAGTATAATCGTTTATAGCTAGATTCATAATATATTACTCTTATTTTTTTATTTTATATAAATGACATAAATGGATGTTTATATATAGATGGATATAACCCTAAAGCTTTCTAAAAGTTTATCAAACAAGAACATACCAATTTGATTATGTATCATTAATTGATAAAAATAATTTAAGTCCTAATCTAGGTTGGATAAGGCTGATCTAGACCCATAACATGCTTTAAAAAAATTAAATACAATGTTGGCCTAGGTTGATAGTGTACTATAAACTTTGAAAAAGGTTTTAGCCTTAGGAAGGGGCTATGTAAGTTGGTGAATTTATTAGAGTGTGTAAGAGAGGAGGAAAGGATTAGGTAAGAATATAAGAGATGGTTATGTAGATATCACGTGGTGGTATAGGGAATAATAATATTTTGAAGCACCAATGGTCTACCCACCACTTTCTTAGTGCACCCTTTAAGGCATGCACTCAGAAAGATTAAGAAGACTTGATGGGTTCTTGTAAGAGATAGATAATTAGTAATTGATAAATTTTTAAAATAATATTTGTATACATATTTCCCACTCTAAGCTTATCACATGTCATATAGGTGCAACATGGGATGGTGGTTTGGTAATATAACATAACAACACACAATGCTGAAGCTAAATAAATTAAAATAAGAATAAAATAAGATAAATGAAAGGATATGATTGAAAAATATGTACCTTTACTTAAATTAGTGTGGAAATAAATGTGATGGTGTTCAATGTAGGTAACATTAGACAAACCTATATAAATTAGTGAAAAGGAGAGAAAATTTGAATTTTTGGCAAAAAATACATGTAATATGTGAAAATATTATCTATGACATTGGGATTCCAAAATATTTTGTGGTCTAGAAAATGAGCTAGTAGAAACAAGTCAAAAATTAAAATTTTATGGTACATATTTAGTGCATAATTAATTTTGAATAGTAAATATAAATAGGGTGAAAAATAATTCCTTTGTTATTTTACTATTATGATAAAATAGTGCTCTGAGAGACACATGTTCATCCTAGAGAGTGACCTTGGTGTGGAGATGACAACTATGATGGGGAGGATGCATAGTGACCAAAATGAGTGTATCAGAAGTATGAAAGCAATTATTTAATTTTTTTGAAAAACATTTTTTGAAATTAAGCTAAGTGTAGAAAATTGAATGGTAAACAAAATCTAGACATCAAAATTGACTAGCCTAGGAAATTTTTAGGTATACTAGGGGTAGAACAAGGTACAAGGTAAGATGAGATCAAACAAATAAATTACTAAGGAATTTATGGTAAATGGTCAATAAGTCACCACAAACAAAGAACAAAGTCAACCTAGTCGACTCAGTTCATAGGGAAAGAGAGAAATAGGGGTTGACTATGTAGTAGTGGGATGACATAGCATTATTAAAGGTGGCTAACTATATAACATTAGGTTGACATAGTTTATATTGGGAAGATGTCCAACATAGTACCCTTTGGCTGATGTAGTTAGTAATATGTGGCCAATTTAGTTTGCTATATGGGTCAACTATGTAATATAGGTCCAATGTAGTCTTTTAAAGATGGGAAAGGGATGATTTAGTATCATAAAAACCAATATAGTCTAGGAAAAAAGAGGGGGAAACTCTGTACCAGTGGGATTATATAGTATAATAAGAATGTAACAGGGCCAATTTATTATAAAATGGGTTGATGGTGTAAAAAATAAGAAAACACAATAAACTAAATCAAACAAGCTAATAAAGTAGCTAATTTATAATTTTTTTAGAATGTGTTTTAATTATTATTGCATTGAGATATGATGCATCCTCTATGGTTTGATATTTTATAGAAACACCATAGATTTTGGAGCCTAGTGGATGCATCATGGCTACCATATCTATTAACATGGATAGGGCTCGATTGGTTACCTTGGGATTTGAACATATGGAGATGAGATGGATCCTTCTAAGTGTTGATCTCATTGTCATGATCCTGAGCTCATGGGAATGGTTAACCAATGCATTTTGATGGGAGGTGGAGGGGGACACCATCGAGGTGGATATCACTTTAGAGGACATCCATGTATTGTTTGGAATTTTTATAGGTGAGACATGGTGATCACTGATACACTAGAGCTAGGATGAAATATACCCTATATTATGGGTTAGTTTGTTTGATGTTTAGCTTGTTTCCATTGTAGACATACAAAAGTTAGTGATAAGACTTATGACAATACGAGTTTTGTGTCATAAGTTAGATGGAAAAATATTGCTTTATGTAATAGCTTTGTGTTAGTTGATATTAGATCAAGGATATATTTATGATTTTGGTTTTATCATATACATCTAGCTCATGCTTGATATGTATGGGATGTTGTCCAAAGGGTAGAAGATGATGGGACTAGTGATACTCTTAAGCACATGGATATATGAGAGGTTCCCTATGTATCATATGGCTAGGTTCCATGAGGTCAATGATAGGTTACCTCAAGTTGTACAATGGATGTAGAACCATGTAGTGTGGTCTATGCCCCATTTTATAGCTTTTCATCCTATCACACAAGGTTAGATAGTGTGAAATATATATGTAATCATAAATTCATCATGTCTATAATATAATCTTAACTCAGAGAAGATAAAACATACCTAAACTTATGATTGGAAATGCATTTATAAGTGAGATCATGATGAATATGGGGATCTTATAGACCTGATTAAGGGATCTTGTACGAAAATACACCATGCTAAGGAGGGTTCCAAATCCTCCAATCTAATATAATCATGTAATAACCCTAAGGGGGGTCGTAAATTTTGATATTTCACATACACTAATAATAAGTAAATCTAATCTATTGCTCACCAAAGATGGTGGCACAAAGTGGGGGTTAGAAATAATAAAAGTAAACATGCTTAAAATACATATACTCATGTCAATGTTTATGAAATATTAAT
>JARHVA010007485.1:432500-467500 GCA_037957365.1 Torreya grandis | reverse complement strand
TGTCCTTTAAATCATGTCTTTTAGTGTGATTTGAATTTTAATAATTTTTAATGTTTTTACCTTTTGTTAAATGATTTGGATTTTAATTATTTTAAGTCCTTTTAGAATTATTCTCTATATGGACTTGGAATGACCAAACATGAGAGATATGGTGATACAAATGAATGAGATGTAGGCTTAGACTAAAGGAAGCCAACTGACCAAAGACAAGATTGACTAGAACACTTAGGCTTAATAATGAACCAACATGTTATCTCAAGTCTCTAACATGTATAGGATTAGTTTTAAATATATTAATAAAAGGAAAAATGAGATTGAAAGAGTACCAATGAAAGGAGATTATAATGAAATTAATTGTTTGCTAACTAATCACATGGTAATAGGGAATGACTAAAGGGTATTGGTTTTATATAACCAAGTCAAAATGATAATTATTTATGAAAAATAGGGATAATAAAGTAAAAAATCATGAAGAAAAAAGAAGGTAACTTTTAATAAAGAAGGAAAAAAAATAAAAATAAAACAGAAATGATAATATAAGCAATACATAAAGTGCAAAACTAAAGTCACCATGTAAGATAAATACAAATTTGACACAATGTCAAATGATATAATGCATAGTGAAGATAATATTGGAGAACACATCCAATCCAAATGAA
The DNA here is from genome assembly GCA_037957365.1 of Torreya grandis. Lineage (NCBI taxonomy): Eukaryota > Viridiplantae > Streptophyta > Pinopsida > Cupressales > Taxaceae > Torreya > Torreya grandis. The sequence continues at coordinate 466,841 of JARHVA010007485.1, read as the reverse complement.
AAAAATTAAAATCACCATACATGTGGTCATAAATGCTAATAAATTTACCCACACACATTATCTAAAACATTGGAGAGATATTAATGAATCTAGATTTGAAATGTTGTTAATGTCTCATCTATTTTGAGCAAAAACTAAGAAAATACTTATCATCTATTCTCCTCAAAAGAAAAAGTAGGAATGCTATATGGATTGTGTTTAGGAGTAATATTAGTTAATGAATCATCAAAATAATGCTTGGGATTAGGATCTATAGGAGATATAGGAATCATTGGTGGGGATGTATCCATAAATGAGGTACTCATAGGGGGAGAAGGATCTATGGGTGAGGGAAGGTCAATAGGTTAAGGAATCATGAGTGGAGGCACAAAATGTGATGAAAATAATATATGAGGGGAAGGAACCATAGGAGGTGGAACAATGTGAAAATAAGGAGGAGCCTTATTTATGGAATGACATGTGGGAGGAATAATAAAAGGTCTGTGAATAGTTGTAAGGTGTTACTAAATGATGCAATAATGATCAGTATGATTGGTACCACATTGATGTCAAAGATAATACACCTCTCCATACTTAGGCATATATTTAGGAATTACCTTTAGGGAAAGTATGAATTTATATAAGGATTGAGGGGAAGAAGGACATAATATATCAATATATTATCACTACTTTCAATAATTCATGAAAGAATGGTTATCTATGTCATGGAAGTAATAGATATGTCTTTGAGTAGGTTTATTAGAATTAATCATAAGAGGAGGTTTAACAAATATGGAAGGATTTGGGGAAGGTGTGTTGGCCTATTTGGTGGGTAATGGAGCCATCTTAGGTAAAAGATGCAAACCATCACCAAGATAAGGTGATGGTGGGGAAGGAATGGGACTAGGATCAATGAAAGGAGAAATGGGATAAAAAGCAAGGATAAGATCAAAAATAATTATAGAAAAAGTAGGCTCAACTATAGTGGGAGAAATAATGGGCTCAACTATAGTAGGAGTAGGAATGGGATCTGATGTAGGGTCTACTAAGGGAAGATCAATGTCTACAGAAGGCTAAATAAGGGTTACATACATCTTAGGGATAAGCAAGTTATAGGGGTTAGGTTACCTATAAAAGTACTAAGGCCCAGTCATAACATGATCCATGAGCATACTCCTATAAGGTTACTAAAAAACTAGAGGTGTCGATGCCATATTTACCCTATGATAAATAAGAAAAATACTAACATTAGGAACTATAAATGAGGGAATACAAGAATAGATATGAAAAGAATAAAACAAATAAGAACAATATTGGATAATCACAACATTAAGATCCTAAACAAGACCACATATAAATGGATCATATAAGGAATAACCATCATCATAATCAGGTGTGTAAAGGTCAATAACACAAGTAGGGATGACTTTTCCATCTGATGAAGTGTGGTGAATAGAATGTTGAGTCTTAGTTAAAATGATGGGGATATCATCATAAGGAGGTTTACAAGAATGAGGCTATGAAGAAGTATGAAGATAAGAGATGAGATGAGGTGAGAAATTATAAGTTTTAATATTTAGGTTGATCTCATCAAGCTCATCATCAGCAAAATCTAAGAGGTTAGGGGGAATTTTCCTAATGATTTTGGTATTCTTGTTGTAACCTCTAGTAGAAATGACAGGAAAGTTAAATCATTGAGACTCAAAAGATGGAACACTGGGCAAAGAGTAAGAATTTTGAAAACACCATAGTCATGGAATTGTTCAAAATTCTAAGGGTTAGTGTTACCTTGAATCATATAAATGGCTCCATTATGTAGGAATTTAATGCATTAGTAGGCAAAAGAAGCAACTACTATCATATAGTGAGTCCATGACCTACCAAATAAGATATTATAAGAGATGAAAGTTAAATACCGTCACCTTCACACAAATGGTGATAAGTGGGATGGTAATGGGAAGCCACACACAACCTAATAGAGGTATTTTCCTTCTATCATATCCTTTACATGTGATACATGTGTACTTGAGATTGTATTCATAATATCAAAGGGTTTTGATGAAATTGAGATAGGCAACATAGGTCCCATAACCCTCATTAATCAATACACACTTGACTTGGATATCACCTATTTGGATACTAATGAATAAAGGAGCATCATCTGCATGAAGTATAATCTCATTGGGAATCATGGAAGAAATGGGAAATTTTAAGGAAAGATAAGTGTCCATTGTTTCATTAACATGGATGGACATCTCCTCACATTGTTGTAGTGTGTTCTTCTCATATCCATATAAGGTTTGTTCACATATTACTAGGGGAGGATGAGGGATATTCATTTTGAATAATAGTTGCATAACATTTTTTCTATGATATAGATAATTCCTCATAAGACCAATAAATGGAATTTGGGATGGGAGATTAGTGAGCTCCATGATCGGATCCCACTCATAATAACCCATAATAAGGTTGTTAGAAATAGGTGCATAATGTTGAAGGAGATCCTTAGAAGGAGGAGTTGAAAAGCATTGGTATTTATGTTTATAAGAAGGAGAAGGTTTGGAATAGGGTTGTAAATTATGATGAGAAGATGAAGTAGTTGGTTTGAGTTGGTTTTGAGAACTGGTAGAAGTGTTAATAGAAGTTTGATTATCATTATTGTTAAAAGATGGATGGATGGTAGAAATATAATGATAAGTGTTGTCCAAGGGAGATTTGGAAATTAGATCATCAAAATTTATAAGGTCATCTTGCCCCAAATCATTTAAATGAGTTAGAGAATAATTCTAGATCACACAAAATATTTGAGAGAATGGAGTAGTGTAAATAGGTTCAAAATCAATAAAATCAACCACCCTTCACATATTAGTCATATTAACCACATTATCTTTAGAATTTGGGTCAACTAGACTTTCAACATTGTTGGTAGAAGGGGTGGGATTATCTTGGGTATTTTTATTAGGTTGATGATTAATAGGAGGGTCTTTATAGATAGCCAAATGAGCATTATCTTGATTGAAGGAATGAGTGTTAGTATGTGTTTCATGAGCCTTAAAATCAATGTCATAGGATTGTTAATGATTTTTAATGATAGGATCATGATCAAAATTAGGAACAAGAAGAAAATACATATAAAAATTAAAAATATGCCTACATATATCATGAGAATGACCCCAACTAGTGTGAAACCCAAAATACTTGTTAGGATCTTATGAAGATTTCATAGGATGAGTGGATCAATTTCTTGTGGTAGAGACCTAGGTAGGAGCTTAAAGTAATTCAAATGAGGATAAAGGTTAGTGAATTTTGATGTTATTAGGTGAAGATAAATAAGGATTGGTATATTATTAAAAAGGGGGATGTGGTTCCAAATACTAGTTAGGAATAACATCTTGAATAGTGTGAATGGTGTCATAAGAGTCCATGACACCATCATTGATAAAATCATAGTTTTTATTCTTTAGTAAGATGCAAGTACACACATAATTTTGGGGTTGGTTGAATTGATGGATAAGGAAATCTTGACATTTAGATTGGTTAATGGCCTCCTCTAAGGTACATGGAGAGAGAGAGAGTATGGGCTCGCTATTGCAATTTGGGAAAATAACATTATTAAATAAATGGAAAAGGTTATCATCAACCATGTTATGTTTAAATTTGTTGGACAATGTTCTCCACCTTTTAACAAAAGCTTAGTCAGTTCTATTTTTCAAGTTGTTTACAATTCATGAAATAAGCCAAAGTGTTTTCAAGAAGATCACTAGTTTGGAACTCTTGAACTAAATCATTCACTAAGTCTTCCAAACTAGCAACAAATTGGGTTCAAAGTTGGTTATACCAATTGAAGGCATCATCCATGAGAGTTTTGGATAATAGCTTGGTAGTGGAAAAGGTGTTTAATTTGACCCACTACTTATAAATATTTTAAAATGTTTTAAGATGAAGGGTAGGATTAGTTGATCCATTATAATAAATGGTAGGGGTGATACCTCCTATATAAATATTAGTAATTTGAGTAGTGAGAGGCTCGTTTTGAAGATGTTTAATGGTTTTGATGACCAAAGGAGGTCAATAAATGATATTTCCTTAAGAATCTTGAGGAGGAAGAGGGTGAACATTTTGATTATGCATTCTGCAAGTCATTGGTTGAGGACGAGTTTGAAGATGGAGAAGGTGATTTTGCATTATCATCATTTGATTTGTATTATGAGCTTGAAAGGTATTCATTTGATTGAGTATATGTAACATGATTTGGTGGGTTTGATTGGAATTATTAGAACTATTTGATAAATTAGATTTGGTATTAGTGTCTTGGGTACCACTATTAGTATTAATTGGATCTTGAGAGGAACTATGAGAATGTGAAGCAGTAGCGGGAAAATTTGCTTGTGAAGAAAAAGATGGACTAGTGAAGGTATGAGAAGAAGAATCACTAGAAGCATGATTACCTTGGGTAGCAAATGATGTACTAGTAATAATAATTAAGGAGAGTGGGTTTTAGAATAGGCCCAATAGATGTAGAACTTATGAAGTTAATGGAGATACTAGGCATGGAGGTAAAAGAGGTTAAAGAAGAAGAATGTAATGGTATTATAAGGGGTCTTAATCAAGGGAAGAGGATGAGAATCAAAGAAAGTGATACCCCTAAATACATTTGAGAATGTGGGAGTAGGTGAATGAGGATCTTCAACTTGACTACTAATCATGAGATGGTAAATGGTAGAGGGATATGTTCCTCAATGTTGAGGAAATTCAAAGATAAAGAAGAGCATTTCAATGGTATACTCTAATTTAGGTTGATATTCAAGAGAGAAGAGAGGATTATGATATGAAGAGTAATGAGGAGGGGTACCATAGTTCATTATGTAAGTGGATATGTGGATATTAATCTCATCTTCATATGGGAGACCCTATGGGGGTTGGTAAAACTCATCATGTTTGTTGAATTTAACTCAATGTTGTCGTTAAACAAAAAATTCATGATGAAGGAAAAAGACTAAAATATGTAAGAGAGATGAGAAATCAAGGAAATAAGAAGTGATAGAACTATAAAAGGTTTATTAAGTTGATCTAGCATTCGGAAAAGGTCTTGCAAATTATACAAGGTTGACTAGGTAGACCTAGCACAATAGATAGAGGATTAAAAAGTGTGTAGGATTGACTAGGTTGACCAAGCACAAGAAATAAGGAAAATTAGATAGCCTATAATAGACTGTGTCAATTGACATGATTATGTACTAAAATAAGAATATTTTTTCAAGCACTTAGAAAAGAAGGAATTGAAAGGAAACAAATAATTAATTAGATCAATAAGGGTTATCCAATTGATGCAAACAACACAAAACCTTTCTCCAATATTGATTAATGCAAGTTTCTAAAATACAACACATAATTAAGCAAAGATAAAGTAATCAACTTATAAATTAGAAGCTAAGTGGTGAACTTGAATTTTGTTAGATTATTAGAGTATATTTTTAAATGTGATAGTAAGTTGGATTTAAGCAAGGAACTAAAAATCAATCTAAGGATAGTTTTAGGATGTTTGGGATGAAAGGGATATATATTGGTGATGGTAGAGGTTGGGTATTAGGGCCTGCACCCCACTTCACACATCATAGTGATAAGTGTATTGGGTGATTAGCCAAAATATAACATTAACCATGTGTTTATACATGGCCATTAAACCAAATTGGCTTCCCCCTTAGTGATGAAATCCATGTAGGTAGGCTTTGGGTAGACAATCATTAAAATGCTTGTTTAATATTTTGTGATTTATATGTGTGTGCATAAAATAGAAAATAGTGAAACTAAATGGTATATTAAAAACCACCAAATTAGACTATGTGAAGTATTATAATCATGCGAGTAACAAGAAATGAAAGTGTGAGCTAATTACTAGCATATAAGGGTTAATTATAACATTGAAACATAGTATAGTGTCGATTTAGTTGACAATGTATGCACAAAATATAGAATAAGGTTGAATGTGTCACCTTTATACTATGAAATCAAAAGGTATGAATATTAATACGCTCAACATGGTCAACCTAGTTATACAAAAAAAACACAAAATATAGAACTAGGTCGACAGGGTCTATCTAGTTGACTATATAACAAAAGTTTTAAATATTAAAAACTATGAAAGGAAATACTGTAAAGAAAGATAAAAAGATAGAATGGAACCTTGGTGTGTTTTAAGATGCATATAAGTGAGATTATTATTAAATAACCTTGATAAATACTTGAAAATCCTTATAATAAAGTTGATTGGGTTGACCAAGCTTTGCAGAAACCTATTGCTAAGTGCCTAAAATGTACAGGGTTCACTAGGTTGTTCTAGTTGTCTGAATCTGATGCTTGAAAGTATACAAGGTTAACTAGGTTAACCTATTAGTTTGGACTACATGTCTAAAATTATAAAATAAATATACTATGTTTATTGAGTTGATCTAGTATTCTATACCTGAAAAAGAACCTACATAAAAAGAAAATATTCATTTGGATGTGATTGTGTATTAAACCTATGCACAAAATTTAGAACTATGTCGATATAATAAACCTAGCATTGAAAATATATGATAAAATAAATAAAAAAATGAAACAAATCCTATAATGGTTATATTCATGTTGGGTTAACCAAAATGTGTAGAATCAGAAATGCATCATATCTATAAATCAATCCTAGCTTGGAGAAGATATAACATACCTACACTTCTGATTCAAAATGCATTTGTTAAACAGGAAACTGACCAATATGGGGATCCACTAGATCATATTAGCGGATCTATTACCATAATAAATCTTGATAAGTATGTTTTTAAAGCCTCCAATCTATCATAATCATCAAATAACCCTAAGGGGGTCCTAAATTTTGATATTTCACCTATACTAATAACAAGTAGAGTAAGTCTAATCAGTGACCACCAAATCTTGTGGCACAAAGTGGATGTTATAAATGATAAAGCTAAACATGCATAGAATAAATATACTCATGTAAATGTATATGGAATCCTAATACATGTGAGAGAAGCACAAATGCATATCTATCTACTTTTACAAAGGAGAAATAAAGTTAGGAATACTTACATTTAAAGATGAACTCGCCAAGCCTCACTCTCTCCCTTGGACAAGGTGCTTTGTAAGAGGTTGTTATGGTATGTAAGGATGACAAGGATAAATCATCTATAGGATACATAACCTATCAATGCATCCAAAATATTTCTCCACAAGATAAGATCCATATCTCTAAAGAAAATATGGAACCCTAAACTTTACTTCTCAAATAGAATGGTCAATAATTAGATGGTCAATCGCTCTTAGTTATTATTCTAATTATTGTTATCAAATGATGGAAATGAAATTGTATTTATACATGGATTTGAACCTAAACCCTTCTAAAAATCTTGGATGGCAAGGTTGACCTAGTCGACCTAGCATAATTTTAGAGAATAATCCACTAGGTCCTGAGCTAGGTCAACCAAAGGTTAACCTAATTCCTATGTGAAAATATCTCAAAACTATATAGGGTCAATATAGTTGACCTAGCACAGTCAATTGATAAAAATTGATTTAAGTGATTAAAAGGAGGATAAAAGGTTGCAAATGCCTAAAATGGGTACAATAGAGAAGAACAAGCTTAGGGTTAGTAGTTTTAGGAGACAAGTGTGTAGATAATAAGTGGTAAAAGGGACAATAATCCTATAAAGAACTAATGGTATCCCTAAATCTTTCCTAATACACCCTTTAAGGTGTGAAATTATAAATATTTATACTCGATAGGTTCTTTAAAGATACAAAGTGTCATCAAGTGATAAAAGTTTGAAAATATTATGTGTATATAGAATCCATACACTCAAATAGTTATATGGCCTAGTTGGTCTAGTATTACTATAGGGTTAACACATGTGCAAATCACATTCTTCTACACTTCATGGGTGGAGGCTCATCTAGTGTCTCACATACCTAGACAAATGTATCTTCCTCATATGGTGGGTCCTCTAGCAATGTGATGCATAACTTTTATCAACTTTAAAGTTTAATTACACTTGCTTGTAAACATGGCATTCCCTCTTGACCCACATTAGGCCTATCTTCTATAAATGGACCAAAATCAAATTATTGTTTAATAAATGTTCCAAAGACACATAAACATTCAAACACCTAATTTCAAACCATATTATTCCACATCTATCACTCATTACGTTATATTTCAATCAATATTCTATCTTTTATTTTTTAGGCCTACTAGCCCTATTTCTAAGTAAGCCTCCTTGTTCGGAGTAATTCATAACATTTCATAAGAGAATAAATAAATTTTCAATGACCCTTTAGGGCCATGTAACTCATACATATCCCTCTTCACTCAAATTATTGGGATTCATCTACTTCCTCACAACACCCCTTCTCAATTAGCTCTCCTAAGCTAGAAAGCTTCTAGGTTTGGGCAAACTCAAGACCTTTAATATAAAATATAGACATTTTTGGATACCCATTTCGCTCCCCTAGGTAAATCAACTCTGTCTTACATTTATTATTTAGACAATTTTTCTTTTCCTTCATTACCTTACTCCATTAGGCCTTCCTTAGACCTAATACTAGAGCATAGTCCTAAAATATGTATTGGAGAGTCCTTACCATAATGAAACCTTGTGATTTAATTAAATAACATAATATATTATAATATTAAATAATTGGGGACTTTTTTATGGTTAGAATAAAATATATGTAAGAAACCCTTGTTTAGGACTTGTGCAACCCTGTACTAGTGCGAGAGCACAAAATAAAAGATTTTGATAGTTTCTAAAGGTTTAAAAAGTCTATAAAATTTTTATTTATTTTTATTAACCTTGTTCAACTCATAAAATCATTGTATTCCCATTACTAATCCAATATTAAGTTTTTCCAATTGAACACTCACTTGTTTGAGTAGAAAAAGTGTATCTACAGGTTAATTTTTTTGTAGGTATGAACAAATCACATTTCTAAGAAAGATAAAGTTTAAAATAACCATATGACACATTAAAATCACTCACAAAATCATTACCTAGGTAGTTTACAATCATAAAAATTACCTTTTATTTCTTGGAAAAATGATTGAATCCAACTAACATTGCTTCATGCAGGGAATAAGGGTTTGTTGGAACATATGTCTAAACATCAAAATATTTCCTCACTATTTCTTGAAAGTTATAAAAAAAACTAATAAAAAGAAACTTTAGGAATGATTTTTAACCAATTTTCAATTCTTTTTGTTTAACAATCTCGAAATACATAATCTAAAGTTAATCAAATAACATAGAGTAGGGTTTGTGTTTGTATTCTTTAAATAGGATCTCCTTTTCTTATTTTTTGGAGCAGATACTCAAAATGTAAACATTAAATATCCATAAAATAAATTAAAATACATTTAATAACATAATTATTTCTTCATTAAAACATATACAGTCTTGGTAATGAATTGCTAAAGTCAGGTAATCATAAAATATTGATTACAAAGTCTACCAATAAAATAATTTACACAGGAACATGGGTCTATGTCACACTTTCTTGAACCACATAATATTTAATCTCTTGCATCAATATCATATAAATATCTTTATTCATGATAAATAATAAGGAAAAATTACATAAATTTTAATACATTCATCTATAAATTTTATTCATAATAAAAGGACTCACACAGTCCTATACATTATCATGGAAAACATTCACTCCTTTCAACAATTTCTACCTTATTTTCTCCTTGTTAACCTCTAATTCAGATCACACACTCTATATATCCTTATACTCACACTCTCAAACTCTTAAACAAAACAAACAACTTTTTCTTGGTTTGAACTAATTCCTTTTAATCATCCCAATAGGGTGGTGGATACTTGCTTACCACTCTAATTATGATCTCACACCTATCCTTCTAGTATGACCTCTAGGACTCCCTTACACAATTTTTTCCCTTACATCCCTTTTAGACCCAAACACACTATTAAACTCTCATTAAAATTTTAAAAATTCAAAATTAGACAAAAGGTGGGAAAACTTGTTTTAGACTCAAATTCAAAGTTGGCTTACAATCATGACTCCTTACAAACTTGACACAATCCTTGGGACACTTAACCATCTATATGCATCAAAATTGGGCTTGTTTGAGGATAACCCTACATCATACTACCAAATGAGATAAAATTTCAGTCCTCTTCATTCAAATTGTCATATAAATGTGTATTTTATTTACTTCCACACTTGTACCTTGACTTCTTTATCCTCCTTTCTATCCACTTCATGCTTTGATCTACCTGTCTTTGCTTGTCATTCCTATGTTTATATCTTTGTTTGATATTTCTTCCTTGTCTTCTTTAAAAATCCTCTTACATCTCTATCTACTATTTCCTGTAAGAGTGTTGTTTCTACCTCTTCATCAGTATACCTATCCCATATTATATTCTTTTCTTTATATGGTGACCATTTCAAGGCTTCATGATTGCTCATAATCTTGTTCAAATCCTCCTCCATCATACTATCATCCATTACCATTTCTCTTTTCTTAACTATCAAATCAGTCAACTCATCACTTTGCATCTTCTCTTCATGGATTTCCAAATAAGTCATATCTTCCTAGGATTTTGAGAGTTTGATATTCAGTCAACCTATTCATCATTTTCCTCAATCACTTCATGTGCTTATTTCTTCTTCACTAATCCAATTTACTCATCAAAAATACCTATTGTATCTTTATACAAAACATCATCTTCATCTTCATAATATTCATCAAAAATTGTATTCAATTCATTACTTGTTTTTTGCTTGCCTTCTTGGTCTAGCTTTATTACCTTTATATGGTATGTTGTGTCTTATTTATCACCTAATTTTTTATTTTCATTTATCCACTCTTATTTATCAATTATTTTACCATTTTTATGGTATAAAAACACCTCATCTTTAATTTTATGTTCACTCTTCCATTCATCAACTTCTTCTTTCATATGGACTATTGTGTAATAAATTTATTTCTCCCAATCATGCTCTTAACTTTTCATTTCTTGAATTCCATTCAACCATGAAAAATCATTGTTAAAATAAACATTTTTAAGCCCAATTTCCTCTCTCTTTTCCATCAACTTCAATTGTTTAATCATCTCCTTCCATTGGTTTTACACACATTCCATAGCTTGTTGATTCTTTTGATCTTGCATTCTTTCTCTAAGATAACACTTAGCTCTTTTCTTGATCTTCATTACACACTTCAAAATATACACTTTCCACATATGTAGTAATTATATCTCCATTATTTCCAATGCATCTTTCATTTCTCTTATCTATATCTCCATCATTTTCTAACTATGGTACTCAAATCCAACCTTGTTTCTCATTTTCCTTTCTACCTCTCCTTTAATTTTCATCTTGAGTACCTCACTTGGGTACATACTCATCCTCTTTTATTATCCTCACTTGGACCACCTTATTTTTCTTCACACTTTTAATCCTTCTCACTCTTTATCTAAGACCTCACCAGGGACTTTCTACCCCTTATCCTTCACACTAGGACTATTTTCTCATTCTTAAGCTCTATTTATGAGATTATCTCTTTTGAGCTTGTTAATAGGTCTCTTAATTTAGAGATTACCACCACACTTATTATTGTATTATTTCCTCACTTATTACATACCATAAATCTTTCATCTAAACTAAATAATCAACCACACGTAATTCATACCTTTCTTAATTTACCTTTTTACTCTATCTTTCAAAAGACTCCTTACAAACTACCTCCTTGCTTACTTACCTACATATTCTTGATTAACATTAAACATACACTATGAAAATTGTAATTAATATTTTTATTCTTGTATATACCTATTTCTAGAGCATCTATATGGATCTGTTACCAAAATGATGTAGAGCTTTTATCAACTTTAAATTCTACGTACACTTGCTTGTAAACTTGTCACTCCTTGACCCACATTAGGCCTATCTTGTACAAATGGACCAAAACTCAAATTCATATTTATTTAAGGTTATAAATACAAAAACATTGAACCACATTATTTAAAACCATCTTAATCCACTTTTATCACTCATTTCCTTACATTTCAATCAGTATTTTGTCTTTTATTTTTTAGGCCTACTAACCTTATTTATGAATAAGTTTCCTTGTTGGGAGTAGATGATAACCTTTATTAATTAAAAAAATATGTTTTTAAGAACCATTTTAGGATATACAACTCATACATATCTCTCTTGACTCAACTTCCTGGGATTCACCTACTTATTTCACAACACCCCTTCTCAATTAGCCCTCCTAAGCTAGAAAGCTTATATGTTTAGGTAAACTATAGACCTTTAATAGAATCCATAGAAATTTTTAGATACCAATTTGTCTCACCTAACTAAAATAAATATATCTTACATTTATTATTTGTATAAATATGCTTTTCCTTCATTACCTTAGTCGATTAGGCCTTCCTTAGACCTAGTACTAGAGCATAGTCCTAAAATACAAATTAGAGAGTCCTTACCACAATGAAACATTTTTATTTAGTTAATTCACATGATATATGATTATATTAAAAAAATTGGGCCTTTTAAGACATTTTGAACAAAAGATATGGAAGAAACCCTAGTTTAGGGCTTGTGTAACATTGTACTAACCCGAGAGCATAAAATAATGGATTTTGAGAGTTTTTAAGGTTTTAAAAGATTGTAAAAGTTTACCCAAGTCTGTCTTGACTTTTATAAATTCCTAAAATCATTTTATTCCCCTTACCAATCCAATATTAATGTTTTCCAACCTAACACTAACTTGTTTGAGAAGAAAATGGAGTATATATAGGTTTATGTTTTTGTAGGTATGAACAAATCACAATGATAAGCAAGATAAAGTTTCAAATAACCATATAAAACTTTAAAATTAATCACCAAATCATTCCATATGTATTTCATAATCTTAAAAATTACCTTTTATTTCTTTAAATAATCAATAAGTCCAACCAATGTTGTTTCATGCAAGGAACATGGGTTTGTTGGAGCATATGTTTGAACATCAAAATATTTCTTCACCATTTATTCAATTTTTTAATAAAAAATAATAAAAATAACCTTTATAAACTCTTTTGAACAATTTTTCAATTCATTTTATTTAACAATCTTGAAATACACAATCTAAAGCTAATCAAACAACACAAAGCAGGGTCTATGTCTGCTTTATTTAAATAGGGTCTCCTTTTTATTATTTATTTGATTAGATATTCACAATGAAAACATACAGTATCCCTCAAACAATTTATTAAGATATTACTGACGTCATTCTTTCTTTATCAAAACATATATAGTTATGAAAATGAATTGCTAAAGGTATGTATTCATCAAACATTGATTACAAAGTCTACCAATAAAACAATTTACACAAGAATAAGGTTTTGTGTCACACTTTATTAAACCAAATAATATTTAATATCTTGAATTAATATCATATAAATAAATTTATTCATTATAAATAGGAAATAAAACTTGAATAAACAATAATACATTCATATGCAACTTTTATTCATAACAAAAGGACTCACATAGTCCTATACATTGTAATGGTAGACCTTCACTCCTTTCAATAATGTCTACCCTATTTTATCCTCCTATACCTATAATTAAAATGACACACTCTATATATCCTTCTACTCATGTGCTTAGAGTCTTAAGCAAAACAAAAAACTATTTCTTGCTTACCACTCTCATTGCCACCTCACACCTATCCTTCTAGTATGACCTCTAGGAATCCATTACATAAATGTTTCCCTTACATGCCTTTTAGACCCAAACATACTATTAAAATCTAATTAATATTTTGAAAATTTAAATTAGATACATGGTGGGAAAACTTGTTTTAAATTCAAATTCAAATTTGGCTTACAATCATGACTCCTTAGTAACTTGACACGACCCTTGGGACACCTATCCATCCTTATGAATAAAAATTGGTGTTTTTTGAGTATTTCCATGCATCTTAATGCATTATTATTTGTAATGACATGATATAGAGCCAAGAGGGAGAGTAAGTAGTGGTGTACCTATGGAGATACCATTGATTAGGCCTCAACATGCTAGATAATAGGCTAGTCAAGCATGATAATAATAGGGATCAAGACTAGGAAGAGATAGAATAGATGTGGATGTAGGATAAGATAAAAGAAATTAAGAACCATAGTAAAGGAATAAATAGCCACCATGAGCTCATCAGAGATGGAGACAACATTGATGTGAGGAGTTGTAGTAAATATCTATTACATAAGGGGATCTAACAATAGTTCTAAGACATAGTTACTCCATAGAGATACCGCTGAGGATAGGAACAAAATGGGATTAGGTGGTGGCTCTTATATCTTAATTAGTGTGTAGGTAGTTGATGGAGAAGGTACTTAATAGGTGATCATATTGTGAGACCATGATTGGTGACACTAGCACTAGGGGAGAAATGTTTGAATGTTATTTATGTTTTTGATATATAACATTAGTTACATTATTTATTATAATATGTATATGATTTATTATATATATTAAATTATATGTCCATGTTTTTTTTGTTTTTTTTTAAGATCCTACAACATAGGAGGTTATATGGGGAACTTTGGTTATAGCTACACATCATGACATTTTGGATGGGGTGTTGGCACTGTACAACCCTACCACATTAGATGATCATGTGGTTCCATCTATCCCATCCTAGGTGGGATAGATTACATTGGTTGGAAAGGATTTTTGGTAGATATAGGAATTTTATATGGGTTAAAATAATTAGTAGGGGTTGGAACTAGAAAGGAATAAGCCTGGTAGGCCTTAACATAGGAGAAAATTACACACATGATAACTACCATCTAGCTATGATAGGTACATGCCCAAGTGGCTAATCTATATTGACAAGTTGATGGCTTAAGGTCTTAGCCTACTTATTAATATTTCACTATTAATATGGGTTAGTTGTAATCATTTATGGGTAGCATGTCTAAGCGACAAGATAGACATGATGGATCATAACTTTAGAGCTTTAGTTGTTGGATTTTTTACTTTTTATTATATAAAACACATTGGATGTGTGTGTGTGTGTGTGTGTGTTTGTGTGTGTGTGTGTGTGTGTGTGTGTGTGTGTGTGTGTGTGTGTGTGTGTGTGTGTGTGTGTGTGTGTGTGTGTGTGTGTGTGTGTGTGTGTGTGTGTGTGTGTGTGTGTGTGTGTGTGTGTGTGTGTGTGTGTGTGTGTGTGTGTGTGTGTGTGTGTGTGTGTTTGTGTGTGTGTGTGTGTGTGTGTGTGTGTGTGTGTGTGTGTGTGTGTGTGTGTGTGTGTGTGTGTGTGTGTGTGTGTGTGTGTGTGTGTTTGTGTGTGTGTTTAAAGTTTTATTTATCTCATGAGGTTTACTTTAATTTGGGTGTGGATGCATAAATATATCTCCTTTTTAGAACATGTATTTATCTTTTGTTGTATATGTTATGGGAAATATTTGTTGTATGTTTTGTTTTCTATCATTATGTCATACACATGAATGGTTAAAATCAGAAGGTAAAAAATGGTTTGGAAAAGTATAATTAATAAAAAAAATGTAATACACATGATATCATGATGGGAAATGTGAAAAAATAAGAGATGAATAATTATAAGAAACCAAAGTGGTAAAAAAAGGGAAACAAATCTTTTCAGACCATGTAAATAATTTCACCAAATTGAAACAAATGAGAATCATGTTATATCACATTAGGAAGTATTAAATTTTTTTAATAAATTGTAATGCACATGAAAAACCAATGGTGTAAAAAAGAAAAAAAACAATCCAGTCAATTAATCATACTGAATCAAGTTAAATACTATAAAAAGAAAGACAAAAATGTAAGGGGAAATTAAATTAATCACACTATTTCAAGATGGGAATTATAATTTTTTTTAATAAAATGGTTGTAAGCATACACAAAATTATAAAATAATAATATAAAAGTGAGATATTTATTAAGTAATCATAAAACATACTAAATTAAAATGGGAATTATGTCAATGACATGTAACTCATAATTGAACACTCCTTATCTCAAATTTGATGCATGTCATTTCATTGTGACTTGGTTATAGTATAAATTGGGTATTAAAATATTTTGTGAGGGGGGCCTATTCCTATCCATGGTCTTACACTACAACTCACAAAGGTAACACCAATGATGTGGAAATAACTATGGGAATGTTTTTAAAATATGTTTTTATGTGATCATTTGTGAGGAGGGCCTAGTCCTATCCATGGTCTTAAACTACAACTCAAAAAGGGAAAACCAATTAGATGAATGGTAATAAATATATTCTTAATTATGGTAAATTTTGAGAATATCCTAGTCCTACCCATAGTCTTATACTAAAACACACAAAGGGAAACCTTAAGGGGAATGATCAACTAATAAAACAATATTTCTCAAGGGGAAATATTAATAATGTTGTAATGAAAAAGGGAATGTAAAAATCATGACATAGGAATATATGAGAAGACGTTAGGAAACATGAGGCATATTATGGACATAAGAGAGACACTAAGAGTTTAGTGACCATCAAAATACAAAGGATACTTGCTCAAAATAAACACAAAGTTGTATATGCAAATATGTGAGATACTAATATTGACTCATGTTGCTTAGATGAATAAGAAAATTAAAATGGACCAACCTTACCACAACATGTTCCCCATTACTTATGACCTATTATAGATCCATGATTCTACTACCAAGGTTGGGTACCTATGTGAGATAGTAGGTAACACTAAAGGATCTTTTATTCTCCTTTCTCAATTTATCAGCCTACCATACCCTAATGAACCTTGAATATATCATGAGGCCAAATGTGGAGTTTGAGCTTTGATTATAACTAGGATATGTGATATGAATCATGTCTTTTAGGGTGATTTGACTTTTGAAATTGCATGTTTCCTTTTTTATCATTATCTTTTGTTTAATGATATGGATTTTAACTTATTTACAGATTTTATGATTTCTTCTCCAAATGGATTTTTAATAATCAACTTGAGTGATAAAAGTGATACACATGAATGATCTTTAGACTTAGGTTAAAGGAAGATAACTATCTAGATATATGACTGACTAAACACTTAAGCTTATCTATGAACCAATATGTAATCTCAATTTTTAACTATATGTATGCTTAGTATGTGAAAGGAATTAAATGGATATCTAAATTAGATTACTGAATAAGAGCAAAATGAGACATCTTATTTTCTAAATCATCATATGGTAGATAAATAATTACTAAGTGAATCAAGGTTTATATAACCAAGTTATAATAATAATTATCTAGGTGTTAATGGAGATAAGGTAGTAAATAATCATTTTATAATAAGAAAAAACTATGAAAAAGTGAACTTATAAATAAATGTGTGTAATCATAGAAATAAAGATAAGAAACCATAATAAAGGAGGAAAGTAAATGAAACCAAATAAAACACATAAATCAAAATATAAAATATAGGTGAAACTAAATTTGACACATAGTCAAGTATATAACATATATAAAAGTGTATCACAAATCCAATCCAGAACTATAATGAAGAAAAAAGTTATAGAACACCATGACATGTTCACAAAGATTGATAAATTTTCCCATAAATATTATCCATGAGATTTTAAACATCTATATGAATCTAGATATTAATGGAAGCCAGAGTCTTGTCAATCCTCATGAAAATTTGTGCAAATACTTCTCTCTAAATATCTTCAACATAAAATAGAGGTTTAGCTAAAGTATCATGATCATGAGGGTTCTTGTGTGTAAAATACTCAAGGAGAGGAATAGGTCCCTAAAAATGAATGCTATCCATGAGATAGGAAGGAGGCATTGTTGGTGGATAAGGAGGAGCCATAGGTGGATAAGTAGGTGCCACTATAAAATAAAGGGGAGATTTTTTACATTGGTGGTCTTTGGAAGGATGAATAGCTGGTACAAGTATCGATAAAAGGTGACCACTAAAATATTATTGGAGAATATGATAATGACTAGTATGATGGGTACCACACTAGTGCCAAAGATAATATACCTCTCCATAGTTATGGATATACTCAAGTAAGAACTTAAGAGGAGGTATAGCCTTATTTTTAGTCTTATCAAAGGTGGGACATAATGTGTCAATATATTATTGAAACATCTTGGTGATAAGTGAAATAATGATTATATGTCCCATGGAAGCAACAAATGCACTTATTAGTAGAATTTAGGTTCCTACTAATGGAAGAGATAAAAGGATAAGCTAAGGGACACTAATATAACTAGTAGTCTCTAGTTTAATGACTAAAAACTTTATGGATATGACAATAAGGTTTATTGGCCCATTGGGTGGGCATGGTATCGAGCTATGACAAAGGAATAATGACATCACCAAGGGAAGGTGGGGTTGAAACCAAAAATAGACTAGGCTCATTTGAAGGTAAAGTGGGATCAACAATAAGATGAGGCTCATCTGAACTTAGAGTGGGAGTAGGAACTAGACTAGGCTTATCTTAAGGTGAGGTTGGTCACGTGGAATTATTAAAATAAGTAGCTAGCATCTCTAGTGGAAGAAAACTAGAAGTATCATAGTATCTATCATTATTGTAAGGATGAATCATGGCATGATCCATGAGCATGCTTCTCGGAGGTTCCACTAAAACTAGAGGTGTACCATGTGATCGCTCCATCTTAAACCTAAAAATAAGGAATAATATTATAATTAGGCACTATTGAGGAAGAAATGTGATAAGATAAATGAAAATATTGACATAAAT
The DNA here is from genome assembly GCA_037957365.1 of Torreya grandis. Classification (NCBI taxonomy): domain Eukaryota; kingdom Viridiplantae; phylum Streptophyta; class Pinopsida; order Cupressales; family Taxaceae; genus Torreya; species Torreya grandis. Next base: position 448,079 of record JARHVA010007485.1, on the reverse strand, counting down.
AAGTATGATATATAATAATATCCACATTTATAGCTTTGATAAGTCCTTAAAATGGGTTCTCTAAAACATAAATATCATCATACTTAGGTGTATGTAAGTCAACAATACATGGAGATAAAATATTACCATCAAAAGTTGTATGATGGATAGAATGTATAGTCTTGATTAATAACATAGGTATATCAGAAATAGGAGGTTGATGGGATCAATATTACAAAGAGGGAAGAAGTTGGGTGATGATCTGAGGGGATATTAAAAAAAAAATATGATTTTGAGGCTAATCTCATCTGTCTCATGATCATCATAATATAGGTGGTTGTGTGGTATGTTCCCAATGATTTTTGGGTGATAATTATAACCTTAGGTATAATTTATAGGATAATTTAAGAGTTTACATTACCTAAATGTGATACTAGACAAAGGTTCTAGGGTAGGAATTTTAAATATACTACATTGTTGGAATTATTCAAAATTTCAAGGGTTTGTGTCTCCTTAAATCTTATAAATAGCTCCATTATGGAAAAATTTAATGTATTGGCATGAAAATAAGGCAAGACCCTCATGCAATGAGTCTAATTTCTACCAATCAATATTTTATAAGAGATGGGAAATTTAATGATCATAACTTTCATGTGGATGGTGATAGTAGGGATTTTAATGGGAAGCCACATGCAACCCAAAGGAGGAATTTGTTATCTATCATAGACTTGACATGTGATATATGTGGACTTGAGATTTAATTTAGATTATCCAATTGTTTAAATGAAATTAAGGGAGGAAATGTAAGTACTTGAACTCTCTTCAATTAAGGTATGCTTAATTTGTATATTTCCAATTTGGATGCTAATGAATAGAGGACAATCATCCAAATAAAGTAAAATAATATATAGAATTACGAAAATCATAGGAAACTTAAGTGAAAGATAAGTTTAAACTATTTCTTCAAAATATATGGACACCTCTTCACATTGTTGAATCCAAACAAGGTATCTTTGCATCCTACTAGAGGAAGATGAGGGATGTTAATTTAAAAAAATAATTGCATTAGATAGTTTCAATGATGGGGGAATGTCACATTAATTTAAGGAAAGGCATTTGAGATTTGAGATGATAAAGTTACACAATAGGGTCCCATTCATCATAACCTAAGTATGGATTGATAGGTATAGGTGCATAATGTTGTAATATCTCTTGTGAAGTAGAGTTGAAAGTGAAATTAAACTTTTGTTGTTAAGATGTATTTGGTTTTAGTTGGGGAAAAATAGGTTGATTGTATTTAGGTGATGGGATGGTTGATTGAGGTATTTCTTGTGATTAGGTTGAAAAAATACTATTAGAATGTTGGGGAACGTTGTTTATATGTATATATGTTTTGGGAAGATTAGAGATAGTGTGAGAGGTATGGTCAAGTTGAGTTGCTAAAAGTGGTTCCTTGAAGGTTATAAATTTCTCTTACCCCAATTTTATAATATGAGATGAGAAAGTATCATGAATGATGTAGAACATTTGAGAGGTTTGATGTGTGGGTGTTGGATTAGAGTCGATAAAAATGACTAATCTTCTCATGTTATTCATATTTACCACATTTTATTTATTATTAATGAGGTCTTTAATAATTTCAACATTATTTATAGAAAGATTAGTCTTGTCATTATTATATTTATGATTAGGAATAGGATCTTTGTATATAGTAGATGATCATTATCTTGATTTAAAGATTGATTTTTGTTTGGCATTTCATGAGTTTTAAAAACTATGGCATATTCTTATTGATTATTGTGAATGAGTGATTCATGATCTAAGTTTGTGACAAGAAGAAAATACATAACTAGATTATGCAATTTTCTACAAGTCTCATGAGAGTGGCCCCAACTTGCATGCAACCAAAAAAATTTGATTGGATCATATCATGATTTAATTGGATAAGTGGGGTGAAGATATCATGGTAGAGGCATTAGAAGACACTTTTGAAGCTCAGCTAAGGATAATGGTTTTGTGCAAATTAATATTGTTTATTTGAGATTATGTAGGATTAGGAGTGTTGTTTGGAGGGGAAGCATATTCCATAGTGTTATTGGGAGTAATGTCTTGAATGTAGTGAATAGTATTATAAGTATTAGTAACTCCATCATTGGTAGCATGATGATTATTTATTTTTAATGAGCATGTTAGTGCCTATGATAGGTTGATATGGTTAAAATTGGTGCATGAGAAAGTCTTGTCACTTACCTTGGTCAACATATTCTTCCAAACTTATTAGAGGGAGAGTTTGAACCCAATATTGTAACTTAGGGTGGAGGAATTAGTGAATAGGTATAAGAGGTTATCATCCACCATATAATGCTCACATTTTTAGACAATGTCATCCATCATTTGATGAAATCTTGTGACATTTAAGTATCAAGTTCTTTATAATCTATGAAGAGAGCTAATTTATTATCGAGAAGACCATTAGTTTGAAATTATTATACTAGTGAGTTAACTAAGTATTCAAGGATATTTATAAAATGGATTTCTAGTTGATTGTACCAATCTAAAACATCTCTTGAGAGTGTTTTAGTTAATATCTTGGTAGCATCAAAGGTATTAAATTTGACCCAATTTTTTTAAAGTTTACCAAATGTCTTAAAATGCAATGTGGGATTGGTAGACCCATTATAAGTGATGGTACATGAAAGAACTCCTATGTTTATATCAAAATTTTGAGGTACAAGAGGGTCATTTTGGATATGTTTGGTTTTTTATTCATGAGGGTTGGTTAAGGAATAAGGTTACATATGGAATCCCTAAGGGCGGGGGTGGGGGGGGTTAGGGGAATTTATATTTTTTAATCCACATGAAACTAGTTGGGGATGATTTTTAAGGTTAATGAGATGGTTTTAAATTTTTACCATTTGATTTGCATTATTGGATTAAAAATTATGCAGTTTATTGAGTGTTTATAATAAAATTTGCTTAGTTTGGGTAGTATTATTATTGGTGTGTCTATCATGTTATATATTAATACTAGTATTATTGGATTGTGATGTACTCTGATTAATAGCATGTGCCACACTAGTGGTATGAGAAATAGTGGTAGAAAAGGAAGAACTAGTATCATGATTAGTATTGGTATAAAAGGATGCGCTAGTAGCATGGTTAGCATTAGAATCAAAAGATACACTAATGAAATGATTAATGAGAATGGTATTTAGAAAAGTCTCACTAAAATTTAAACAAACCATGTTAGTAGAGATACTTGGCATAGAGGTTGAAAAAATCATAGAAGAAGATGTCATGGTGTGTGTAAGAGACAAGATAGATAGAAAAGGTTGAGAAGCAAAGAAATTGTCTTCCTCAAATTTGTGAGAGAAGGTAAGGGAGGGTGAAAGAGGATTTTATACTTGAGGACCTATCACAAGATTAAAAATGGTCAAAGGGTCCTTTCCTCAATGTTGAGGAAATTATTTGATGAAGAAGAGCATTTCAATTGTGTATTCCAAATCATGCTCATCTTTCAAGGAGAACAAAATATTATGAACTAAGGATGAAAGGAGATGAGTCCCATAATTGGTAGTGCACATGGAAATATTAACATTATTTTCATCCAAGCTAGGATCCACAAGTTATGTCTTTAGAAACCTATTAGGATTGGTAAGGCTCATCATGTTTGTCTAATTTAAATCAATATATCCTCAAATATGAAATTCATGAAGGAAAAAGGTTTAAAATATTATGGATAAGAAGAATAAGTTGATAGGATATAGAATCAGATTAATCAATGGTGTTCTATAAAATATGAAATAGAATAGAGAATAAGAGGAAACAATCATACATGTTTACTATGTACTGCTAGACATGAAATTTAATGGAAAAAAATAGGAAACAATTATATAGGTTGCCTATGTACTATTAGAAATGAAATAAAACATGATGATATGATAATTAAATGAATAGGGTGATTTAGTACTTAATGCAAATAAGATGAGTAGTCTATGAGAGACTGTGTCAACAAGAATGCCAATGTTATGAAAATAGATAAAGATTTCAAAATACAATATCTAAGTAAATAAAATGAAGCACAAAATAAATTATATCAATGTGATTTATCCATTTGGAACACACAACACAAACCTTACACTAACACTAGTTAATGCAAGTTTTGGAATACAAAATTAAATGATCAAAGATAAAGTAGGAACTTAAAAGGAAATGTTAAATAATTGGTCATTCTAAATGTTGTTAAGTTATAATAAAACTTAAAATTAATGTGGTGGAAAGTTGACTATAAGAAGGAACTAAAACATAATATATGGATAGTTTCAAAAAGTTTAGGCTAAAATGGATATGTATTGGTAATTATACTAGTTTGGTATTGGGGCCTACCCCCTCACTTCACAATCCTAAAGTGATAAGGGTGTTGGGTGATTTTACAATATATATCATCAAAAACATGTCTATACTTGGCCAAAAAACCAAGTTTGCTTCCCCTTGGTGATAAAATCCAAGTAGGTAGACCTTGGGAAGACAAATATTTAATGTTTTTAGTGTAAAGTGATTTAGGAGTGTGTGCAAAAGAGAAAATAGTGTGACTAAATTGGTAAATTTAAAAACCACCTAATTAATCTTTGTTTTTTTAATTCAAATCATGCAATTAATTGAAATGAAAGGTGAACTAATTACTAGTAAAATAAAGTTAATTCTATCGACTATGAAAAGTATAGAGTGGGCTTAGGTGACACTATATGCAAATAATGTAAAATAAAATCGAATAGGTCATTACTATTATAAAAAATCAATATTTATAAGAACACAATCAAACAAGTCAACTATGTCTTCTAGATAAAATACATGCTACAAAATTGTGCCAAGTTAGTCAACCTAGTTTGTTATAGGTTTATAGTTTTATAGACTACAAACTTGTGAAAAATAGTATTGGAAATAAAATTTTGAAATGACAAAGAATGTAAGAATGAACCTTGGTAGGTTTAAATATGCTTAGATTATAAAATTTTATGCTATGATACTCAAGTGATGACTTAAATATTCTACCAAAGTTTATAAAACCTATGTGCTGAAAAAGTTGTGAACATAGTTGACTAGATCGATTATGTCTCCAAACTTGTATGCTAAAAATGAAGAGCTATGAACAAAATTGACTGACTTGAATATGTATAGAATCCTATATCTAAATAAGAATACTATGTCAAGTCAATATATCCAGTCACCTATATTTAGATAAGATCTTCATAGATAGAATAGAGTCATTTTGGGGAAACTATGTGTTAAACCTACACATTGACTATTATAACTATACTAACAAGTTTGATAAAATACTAAAAAAATAGAAATATATAATATGATGATAAAATTAATTTATGAAATAAAACCCGTAAGGTTTTTATTCACATTAGGTTCACCAAATTATATAAAAAGGAAAATATAGTTGACATATTAATCAATCCTAGCTCGATGAATATAAAACCTACTTATAATATTGATTGTTGATACATGAGATATTTAGGGTAATAATGGAGATGGATATGTTATACCTCACCCAATGATCTATTATCATAATAACATCACTAGAGAGGGTTCAAAAGCCTCTTGTCAAGCAATAACATGTAATAACCCTAGCTAGGTCCTATATTTTCATATTCACAAATGAAATGCAAATTAAATGAAAATATAATCTAGTCCTCACCAAATATTATGGAATAAATTTAGGGTAATGAACATAAAAATTAAACATGCATAGAAGATCCATACTCAAATCAATGTCTATGAAATCCTAATACATGGGAGAGAAGTAAAAATTAAAATCTATCTACTCTTGTAAAGGAGAAACAAAGTTAGGAATACTTACCTCTGAATATGAACCCATCAAGCCTCAATCTCTCCCTTGGCCAAGATTATTTATGAGAGGTTGTTGTGATATTTAATGATAATAACTATAAGTCATGTATAGGCTACACAACTTCTATATGCATCTAAAAGACTTATCCCCAAGACAATATCCATATCACCAAATAAAGTATTGAAACCCTAAGGAATGCTCCTCAAGTAGAATGGTGGATAAGTATATTCATAATATATTAATCATCTTCTTCTATTCTCTATAAATTACATATATAGATGTGTATATATAGTTGTATCTAACCCTAAACCTTTCAAAAACATAAGCCAATAGAGTCGGCCCAATTTGACTTTGTATCATTATTTGGTAAAAAAATTTAAGTGTCAGTATACATCCACCAAGGCTGACCTAGGCTTTTAAAAAATTATATATAGGGTCAACCCAAGCTGACAATGTATTGTAAACTATCAAAAATGGTTTTGGGCTTAGGAAGGGGTTAATTAAGGTAATGAATTTATTAGAGGAGTGTGTAGAAGTGAAGGCAAGGCTCAAATAAATGTATAGGAGATGGTTATATAAATATAAATTGGTGTTATAGGGGAAAATAATCCTATAAATCACCAATGGTTTTCCCACCCTTTTCCCAGTGCACTCTTTAGGCATGCACTCAAAGAGATTGAGACTCAATGGGTTCTTTCTAAAGAGAAACCATCAATAATTGATAGAGTTTTAAAATATTATGTGTATACAAACTCTTCCATAGACATTACTCTATTGGATACATTAGACTACATATTCCTAATTTGAATCTAATTTTATGATTAAATAAGTATCTAATTTCTAAATTATAATGATGCATAATTTAGTGTTTGTTGTGCTAGCTTATTATTATAATTATTAAAAAAACTTTTACGCATATTATGACCAATTATTGTTCGTTAGAACATTTATTATTAAACTAGTATGATGTAATCTCTACCTTCATGTTAGGCAAAAGGTTTAATTCATTGATGTAATAATTTTCACCATTAACAAATTCTGTGACTCCGTTGTGGAGTTTTTTTCTAAAAAACTTATCTTTTCATATTTTTTAATTCTTATCATTTATTATTTTTTAATACATAATAATAACATAAGGAAAAAAATAGTATGCCAAGGGTACATAATAAAAGTGACATGGGCACACGTCACTAAATCTGAGAATGGAGACATACAAGGACATATTAAAATGTCCACATGCACAATCAATAAATAATTTGGCTTAGCGACACATAAGACATATTCAAATGTATGCATATAGAAGTATGAAATAACACACAAGGGACATGGGCACATGTCCAATGCATAAAAATAAATAAGTGACATAGATACAAATAATAATGGTATATTTAAATTCCCTTGAAGATGGAATAAGCACAAGAAACATAATCAGCTCTAGTCTAGGAAAACTAGAAATGAAAGTAGTATAACTTTCTTGTACAAATATATGTAAACAATATGATGTAAATTATTGAGTCTAACTAATGATAGTTATAAAAAAATATGAGTAATGAGTAGTGATCAATAACATGATATCTCGATGCATAAATTGGAATGTATAAAAGGTATGGATAGAACCTGGTAATAACAATTATGTATGAGATTCCCTTGAGTGGTCAGATGAATAAACATGGATCAATGTATATTCCCCTAGTGGGTAAATGATACCAAGTTTGGATCAATGTAGTTGAATAGCATCTTATATTTAATCTTCAAGTACTTGAAAATAATAATTGAAACATGTGTGTGTGATATAATTCACTATATTAAAATAGCTAGTAATATGTGATATTTGGCAAGTAGTAAAAATGTAAACATATAAATGCATATAATCTATGAATTTTGTGTTTTGAGTAATATTTAAATGTTTTTGTATTTTTACATGTTATAATTTTTTTGTGTCTTCTATATATAAGCTATGAATAGGAAAATTAAAATAAACTATGTCTAAGGAATGAGAGAGAGAGAGAAGGGAATATATACAAGATAATACTCAAAATGTAGATGAAATAGTATAAAAGTAAATTTTAATGTATCTATATACCTAGGAGAACATGACAAAGTTCAAAATGAACTCATAACCAGTAGGATCTCTCCTGCAAACCATTACTACAATACTAATAATGCAAACATTATACACAAAGAGAAAATATGCACAATAAAGGTTTTGAATTATATTCACAATCTTCATGTGAGTCTCCAAAATGACCAAGTTAAAAGGTACACAGGAGTGCCTATTAAATAGGTAAGGTAGGCTATTTCATGCAATAAAATATTATTGCATGAATAAACTATAAAATAGAATTATCTATTACTATTGTGAACTCAACAAATATGTGCATAAAATATAATAATATCTATAATAATAAAACAACTGACTCCAAAAATAATATTATACATTTTACTCAAACACCCTCCCTTAAGCACCTAATAGGGAGTGAAGTTAGATAAAGCAAAGAGACTAAATGGGTCCCAACAAATAGGACTAATTAGGTACCCATGTATAAATCATAATGAAATACAAAGTGTCCCTATGGTAACCAATCCATCTTATCAGATTACATGGATGTCAAGTTTTTGTAACCACCAATTTGAATAGGAATTGGTACTATGTACAAGGCTCACTATCAAAAACACTGATAAGAAAACACTTGAAAAAAGAGTTACCATGGATGAAATGTATCACCACAAGGTACACAAAAACTAGTAGAACTATAGTGAGAGTGAAGAAGATAACATATGATGCATGTCATCCCAAGAAAGATGACTCAAAAATATCAACACAATCATATAATGGTTTCACTCTATAGAATGAAGCCATCAAACAAAAGATGTACTCAATCTACTACCTCTAAAATAAAATGTTGTGTGTTAAGGGTTAACAATGAGCACAACACCTAAATCAATATGTCCACACAAGCCCATAATATTAAAGTGGGTAGTGACTCAAAAAACATATCTATATGAGTGGTTTAATCTCATTACAAAACACTGGAATCCTAACATTGGGCTACACCAGACTAGCTACACTTTAGAGACAAATCAAACTCCACAAAAAATATGAAGGAGACTATTAACATTAAAGATATAGATATAAATATCTCAAAAAATATGTCCATGGTGGTGATGAGATAGTCAATAACATAAAAGTAAAATTCTCAACATGGAACATACAAACATGAAGAAAAAGACTCCATGACTCTTAGTGTGACCATAAATTAAGGTTCCATATAATAAAAACCATGAGATGATGCATAAAACCTAGAATAATATCAATTTATATAATATGCAATCAATAACAAAAGAGTTACTCTTTAAAGAAGGGAGTAGTGTGAGACAAAAAACCATACTCAATAATTTAGGACATTAAGCTCTATTGAAAATGTGTCTATGAGTACAAAAGTGGCACTAAAATATAATGCACACATACAATGGGACATTAGACTCTATCAATAATGCATCTATCAGTGAAAAGTGTGATGATAAGGATAATAGCGTAGGCTAAGAGGACATAAGTGAAATAATAATGACCTCTAAAAAATGAAAGTAAGGAGGTGTGAGAACAAGTTCATTTTATCTATGAAGGGGTCTGACCTCCTACTAGACCAGACCTCATCCTCTATGTTTTACTAATGAGATAGATGGTAAATACAAAAAATAATTTTTTTCATTTACAATATTTCTTGTCCCATTTATAATTTTTTTCCCATAATAATAATCACCCAACTAATTAAAAACTGCCCTTACAAAAATATATTCCCCCACTTAAAAAAATAAACCCACTTTTGGAAAAAATATACACTCTTTGTTATAGTTTTCCACCTTAAAAGGTTAGAAAATTTTAAGTGGTTTTAGAAACCCTCCTTTTGAATAAAAATGAAATATTATCTCCTTTCTTAAAAAAAATCCCAAAAAAAGGCTTTTCAAATATTTTTTAAGTAAAGTAATGGGTTAGAGAGAGGAGGAGGTTTGAACACTAGATCTCCACCAAAGACTTTATGTCTTCAGAAGAATATAACACCAACTGAGCTCCATAAAAAATACACCATATTAATAAACCTATTATCACTCATTCAAGAAAAAAATCCTACAAACTTTTATCAAAAAACCTATAGTGAAATAATTTAAGATCCAAACCATCGATGGAGAGTTATGGCAATTGAGGCAGTGATGGGTAAGATGATAGCAAGAAGGGTGTCAAAATTTGAGGAGGATATCAATTAGTTTTTACATCATGTTATTTCCATTTCAATTATAATCTGAGATGGTTATAAAAATCTTTAAAAATGGAGCTTTTTATTAAGAGGAAGTTAGTATGATTAAACAATTATAAGTGCATAACTATAATTGTGTGGAGCCAATAGTACAGACACCAATTATTATTTCCTCCTCTTCAATTAAAATTAAACACCACCAATGCTAACCTATAACATAATTATAGTGTAAACTAGAACCAAAGGAAGGAATAAAAATGCATATTGTATGGAAGGCCCATTCAAGACAAGAGTTGTAGAATCAAATGGTGTAAGAAAGGAGTATTGTCTTTGTGAAATAAAAGTAGCTACTTAGCACCATCCATTATTCTTGTCCAACCAAAAATTATCAAACTACCATTTGGAGGGAGATATAACAATAAAACAAAACACATTCACTATCACATCAACCCTCAAAATATGTAAACAAGAACCATATATACCCATGCACAAGCTTTGAATATATACCAGTGATGGAGAATAAAGTCTTGTCATGGTCTTTAGGAAATATAATATAGATATTAGACAAGATAATGAAAAATATACTAAGGAATAAGTGTATTTGAACTAAGTGGAGGGCATGGATATGAAGAGAACATTATAGGTGAGGTCAATGAATGGAGTTGATAGTAACATATCCACTCTATGACAAGGATGACCAGCTCATTCCCTACTATGAGAATTGCTTTGCATAATTTAATGCACTATGAAAGATGGAGAAGTGGGCATGGAATTATTCCCTCTATGGAAACCTTAGTTTTCTCTCTAATTATTTGGACACCCATTATTCACATCCTCACTCCTACCCTAAGATTTCTTCTTCCTTCATTGATTTAAAACATAAAGAATATGGATTTAGAGAGGAAGATATCTAGGCCCACCTAGTCTATGCTATTACAATTGAGTTGACATCTTTTGAGGAGATTATGGAGCTTGTTAAGAGTGCTCTACTTATCACTTTGGAGGTCTTAAAACTAGGATCATTATTTGGGCTCATTAATTTCAGCCACAAGATTAGATTATATGATGTTTAGGGGCCTGGACAAAAGAATCAAATGAATATTGGAAATTTTCATAAAAAGATACCAATGCTTCAATACATATACTAAACCAAAACATAAAATACCAAGTATAAGTCCACTATACAAAACTTAATTCATGGCTAATCCAAATGTGTATGTAGTCAAATGTAAACATGCTCAAGAGGAGATACATAGTGTGGTCCATATAAATGTAAACAACCTAGACCAGTGTAGATGCCATATATGAAATGAGAGATGTAGGCTCTAAAAAACACATATGCGTAATAAAGATCTCAAGTAATCAAAGAGCATAAAAAGGTATGAGGAGCAATGTAAGATCAAATAAGCTAAGTGGTGAATTAACCTCACCTATATATTACTCTCAAATAACTTTATTGACACCACCAAGAATGATTATAGATACACCCCAAATTAACATGAATGGTGGATGAAGATGTCTACATATGTGTGGGTGCAAAAGTCCATAGTAGAAGAATGTGAGGTAACATCTAAAAAAGTTCTAGGTAAATCATGTCTAAATGATGTAATCTTAGGTTTTTTAGGATTGATTAAAGGTGCATAAGATCCCATATGTAGCTCATAATCCTCATGAATAATGGAGAATTTTGTTTGGAGCTCTATCAATAGATCCCAATGAAGATGAAACTACATCATAACCAAGGCCATGCTGATCAAACCATGTAATATGATGGATAGGGTGAGTAATGTCTTTTAAATGATTCCTAATGCCTACAAGTCTGGTAGCATAACCCATGGAATAAAGCATGTCATATCCAAAGCTACTAATATGTTACTCAAAATAAGCAAGCATATGTGTAGCTAGGATAATAATTGGATGTGTGGAGTGTGCAATAATAGTAGGCATATAAGTGTGAACTAGTAATTTGACTCAAGAGAGGTGATTAGTATTGTGTTAATCTAAAAATTCAAACACATTGATAAAAACACAACAATTAACATACATATCTAAGCCTAGTTACTAGGGTGAGCTTAATAACAAAAATAAATGACAAAAATAGCTAAAACGTAAAGAAAAACAAGAATCCTTCACCTTCCTTGGATGCTCCAAATGGTTGTTGTATTTAGTGGCTTGCTCAACTTGTGCTCATGAAATCTCCATCAAAGGGGCTTGGATATCTCCTCTTCTCCTTGGCATCTTGTGGCTTTGGCTTAGATTGGCTCAATATTTTGGCATCATAAATTTAAAATGTGAGATCTCTTATAATAAATTTGACATGGTAACTTTTCATAAAATAAGCTTGAAAATGATTTTTATGGACTCTCTATTTATATATTTTTAAGAAAGACCATAATAAACCATGATCATCCATCTCAAGATTGAGATGTGTGGTCATGGATTAATTGAATTATGTAATTAAAATATATAATTATCCTCATCATGAATTTGGAATAAGGGACATTAATGAGGCATGGGAGGTAATAAAGAGGCATGGGAGACCCATAATCTTGATATTTGTGGCATTTATGGCCTAGGGATGTCTTCCCAATAAATGAGGTCACCTAATGATGAATATATTCAATATTCATTTCTAAAAACAAATTTTCAACAATTTTCCATGTAATTATTAATTAGCCCTTGTTTTTCATTAATTTTATCTTAGGCATGATTAAGCACTTTGTGGACAAATTACTCAAATTGATCAGAATGCCTTGTTATTGGTCTAAAATTTGACTAGATTGGAATTGACAGTCAATGTCAGATGTAATAAATCTATTATCCCATTTAGGATTTTGTCAATACAAGATAAAAAATTCATGTTTACCATATAATAAATTTGATAGAAAAGAGCAATCTAGAGCACCCATGTGCAAAATTGGCATTTTAACTCAAAATGATTTGATCAAAGTTAGTTGGCCCATAAATTGAATTGCCCCATTAAATGATACTCTAGCCAAAATTGGCACATGAATATATTAATCTCAACTCATTTAATGTGCTTTAGTGTTTTTAGGCCAAATTGTGCACTTTGGTGGAAATTGGTCAATAGCCTAGTTGGAGGTTATTAGTGGCCAGATTTAGGTGTCTACAGTAAGTATTATTTATGATAATAAGATAAAAATGAATAATGAGTTCTTTAAAATATAGTAAATCAAACTATAAAATTGCATCAAGTGGATGCATACTAGATTGAATAACACAACATGATGGCATACCAACTAGTTTGTTTTATATAGAATAAATGAGGGCATCCTTTCCATGAATTAGTGAATGTAGAAGATAATTTTCAATCATGAGTTTCCTATTTTCTTGCTATAGCTATAGGAAAGATTCCATATGAATAATGGGTAGCTTAGGGTTGATAGGGTAATGTCAATAGTCAGACCATAATAGAAAATAAGAGGAATAGCCACTATATTAAAATGTGCATTAGTAAGTGGAGAAGGTGAAGGTAAATCATCCAAGTGACCACCAACAATCAAAACTACATCATGAGTAGTATGAAGAGGTATCAAAAGTGTCTAATTCTGAAAAAAGTGTCCCCATTAACAATATAATTAGGATAAGAACTAATAAGAGGAGATGATTATTCTAAAGACTCCTCATGAAAATCATCATCAAGAATACACTCTTACAAATAGGAGAAGATAGTGGAGAAATAATGTCACCATCATAAAAATACTCACTTTAAGTGGAAATTAAATAAAGAGGATCATGTGGAGGTGAAGTGACCTCATCCAAAAATTATAAAATAATGTCTTAATCTACTTTAGGTGATGTGGCATGCTCAATATGAGTTTTCAAACTATCAGAAACATGAAGGAGAATAAAAATAGTGCCCCCTTTTACAAGGATGTAAGGCATTTAATATTATCCTCATCTAGAAATATTGGAAATTCACCAATAATGACTCTCTAAAATCACTTAATTTTTAATATCATCTATTAAAGTATGTGTAGACCCCCCCAACATAACTTCATGATGGAGCTCAAAATAAACTCATAACTAACAAGATCTCTCCTGTAAACCATTACTACAAAACCAATAATGTAGACATTGTACATAGAGAGAAAATATGCATAATAATGTATTTGAATCATATTCACAATCTCTTTGTGAGTCTCCACAATGACCAAATCAAAAGGTACATGGGAGTGCCTATGAAATAGGCAATGTAGATGGTTTCATGTAACAAAATATTATTGCATGAATAACCTATAAAATAGGAGTATCTATTACTATTGTGCACTGAAAAAATATGTTAAAAAAATATAATAGTATCTCAAATAATAAAATAACTAAATCCCAAAATAATCTTATACAATTTCCTCAGATAACACATCCATAGGATATGGATAATCAAATGGTGGATTTGGTGAAAGATCATTTAGTGTTAGATACTAAGCTTATCCAAACTCAAATAATTCATAATCATCATAATGATTATCATACCAATATATATGTATCAATGGGTCCTTATCCTTGGCATGAGTATATATTTCATGCATCTAAATGGCATGTTACTCAAATGTGTAATATGCCTCTTGCATGGTCCCAAGGTAAACCACATTAGACCAAAGAGTATCTATGTGAAACATGTGGTTCTCATCTATGTCATCACATAATATATGAACCATATGTCTATCATGATTGAATTTTAAACATATATCTAACCAATCAAATACAACATCCATTTCCTATAACCGTGTATAACCAAGTGTAACATGTATATGAGTGTCTCTACTCAAAAATAAGAATAATGTATCAACCACATTGGGGCCACATCTAAATAGTAGTGTAATATGTCCAATGGAATATTTATAGTGTATAACACTCTATATCTCCATCTCATAATAACCAATGTGGTATATAAATGCCAAAGTGCAAGTATTATGATCAAAATCCTCATTTATAGCCACATGGGAAAGCTATTTATCTACTACAATTTTTTTTTATAATTAATGGATCATGTCATAAATATCTATGTCAATGATCACTCTATCATGGTGTTTGTATCTATAAAGTAGCTCATATCACTCATGGTGGTGGTGCCTATGGAGGTTGAGGTTGTATGATCTGGATAGTGACCTTATACTTAAAATAATTTATCTTATGTTGTAGTGCTAAGAATGTGTTTGTATCATGTTTTAAGACTCTATGAAAGTGGAAAAAAGGTTACCTTTCATTTGGTGATGATGTGATAATTAATTTGTGTTGAACTATGGGTAATATCATCAATCCTATATCAAGTAGTAGCTATAAGATTTGGTATAGTTTGTCTTATTAATTTATTATATGAATCTATATTATAGAATCAATATCCATGGATGTGACCATGTGTAATAAATTCATTAAAGGATATAATAATTATTATGTTTGAGTATGGGATATCATTATTGTTGGATCCTAAGAAAATGATGTTACTAGTATATGGTGAGGTATAAGTGG